>CM051033.1:10512557-10532557 GCA_027627225.1 Congeria kusceri | reverse complement strand
ATTGTTGGGATTGGATCGTGATATGAATGACGTTGCATCAAGAGTTATAATCGGTATTTTGTGGTAATGAGTTTTAATTGCGATGCTATGAGGTTAATTTTTATTTACATTTACATGTTTTGTGAATAATTCTAGGCTAAGTGTGAGGTTCGTGCGCACATACACCGGTATAAACGCCCTATGCTTTGCATTGACCGTTCCAAGGCGGAGACCCCAGCTTTATTCATGTGTGTGTTGTGTATGTTATGTGTTTTCTTGATGTCCTGTGCATTGTTTTTGGCAATTGGTCACTTGCCATCAATAAAAGACCTCAAGCTGCTAACAGGAGTTCTCTCCTGCTGTAGCAGCTGGAATTTCGCTTTGTTTATATTTTAATACAAACAAACACCCGTTTAAAGCGACAATGTAAACACATCTAACTAGACTAAATGTATATGTGTGTATTTCATACAACTACATTTACACATGGTGGCGAAGGAATAGAAACTATTATTAGAATATCAAGAATTATTAATTAGCAATTCATTTATTGCAACATACTTTTTGGAGGCGCAGGAAAATACGTTGTTACTTATAAGATAATGTTTAGATATCAACACTTGCTATTCCTTGCTATTGAAGTAACAACAAATTAGACTATTTATATTAAACTTGAAATAAGCACATTGTCACTGCTCTTTGTTTTGTTTTCTAATGTATTGAGTAACATGTGTCATGGCTTTTATTTTTTCATTTGTGTAAGAGTATTTGTCAAATTTGTCAAATTTGTGTTTGTTTTGTTTTCTTATGTATTGAGTAGCATGTGTCATAGCTTTTAGGTTAACATTTGTGTAAGAGCATTTGTCAAATACTGTTACATATACCTATTGTTTAAATATAATAGTATGTGTGTATTTGCACCAGATGAATATGAAACAACTCAATATGTTCAACGTGTTCTTGCCTGTTTATGTTTGACGAGAGGGAGTGTGACTAAATACATATTCAGTACCTATCAAATGTGTATTTGGACCATACATAAAGAAATTCAATATGATATGGTTTCATCTACACATAGACGCGTCTGTGGCAATGTATGTGCTTCGAAAGGCACATCAATGTCCAGAATGCGTATGTCTCCCCTAAGATTTGGTATAAATCGAAATCTACTGTAATACCTATCGGAATACCTATCGGAATATACTACTACTACTACTACTACTGCTACTACTACTACTAGTAGTACTACTACTACTACGACTGCTACTACTACTACTGCTACTACTACTACTACTACTACTACTACTGCTTCAACTACTACTACTACTACTACTACTACTACTACTACTACTACTACTACTACTACTACTACTACTACTACTACTACTACTACTACTACTACTACTACTACTACTACTACTACTACTACTGCTTCAACTACTAGTACTACTACTACTACTACTACTACTACTACTACTACTGCTACTACTACTACTACTAGTAGTACTACTACTACTACGACTGCTACTGCTACTACTGCTACTACTGCTACTACTACTACTACTACTACTACTACTACTACTACTACTACTACTACTACTACTACTGCTTCAACTACTAGTACTACTAATATTAATTATAATACTAACACGTAATATTATTAATAATAAACGTCTATATACTCTCTATGAACGCAGGTGTGTGTTAATAAGTAAACTTTTGGAATAAGTTCGGTAAACAGTATTTAACAAATCGGAAAGAAGACCATTAATATGTTACTAACGACTTGGGCATATAATTCACTATGATATGAATCTACTGAGAGTATAGTGATACATTACATGATGTAGTATTGTCAAGTTCTGGTCGTACACTAATGAAACTGCAACGTTTTGGTAATTTTTTCAGCTAATCACTCTCAATGGGACTACACGCGATTACGGCATGCTATGAGACTGCCAAACAGATGCACTTTGTTCATCTGCAAGTTCGATACACTGCAAAAAATCAGCAACATATTAATAACTAATTATGTCATTTATAACGACATATCATGCATTTTGCTAACTTTCAGATTACAACCTAACCTGAATTGAATATAGGTTTAAATAGAATTGCTTATCAAAAGTTATGTAAATATAATGATTGCCGTCATATTTTTTGCAATTAAATCATTGTCGAATTTTATACGACAAACCATTCCACTATGAGTGAAGTATGACATTTTAATCCTTGTGAGCATATATATTTACTGATATTGACTGCTTTTGTTTTGTTTAAACACTATCCTGGGATGTGTAGTTTTGCAAGCCTTTATCTTGTAACCTGGAGATAGGCAAACACAAATTATAAGCATATAATGAATCATGCATATTCAATTGCTGCATTATAAAAAAGAGTATAAAAAATTAATAAATACGAAGAAAAAGACATATTTGAGAATTAAGGTTAATGAAATCGAAGGATTAAAAAATCATAGACCCAGAGATTTTTGGAAATATTTTAAATCAAATACTAAAACGAAAATTGATAATATTTCATAAGAAGACTTTAGCAATGTTTTCTCTAATATAAGTAGTGGCTTGTTTGATTGTGTAAACGATGATGCCGAAACTTTTTGTTCAACACATAATTTTGATTTACCAAATTCAAGTTTCCCTGAATTAGATCAGCCTTTTACCGTTGACGAGATAAAAGCTTCAGTTAAACTGTTAAAGCGTCATAAAGCCCATGGAAGTGATTGTATTTTGAACGAATATTTAATTGAATGTATTGATATTTTAGCTTTGCATATATGCGATTTGTTTAATGCGGTATTGAACTCTGGTCATTATCCTGAGAAATGGACGGAAGGTATTATAATCCCATTGCATAAGAAAGGCGATACTACAAATGTTAATAATTATAGAGGAATTACCCTACTTAGTTGTTTATCTAAGCTATTTACTTCAGTTATTAATAGTAGATTAGAAACGTTTTGTAATAATTTTAACATCATTTACGGATGCCCAATTCGGATTTAGAAAAGGGCGCTCAACAATTGACGCAATATACATCCTTATGTCCTTAGTTCAAAAATATGTTAACGAAAATAAAAGATTATATGTCATTTACGTTGATATGATGAAATGTTTTGATACTGTATATAGAAATGCATTGTGGCTAAACATGTTCAAATGTGGCAGTGAAGGTAAATTATTAAGAATAATAAAAAATATGTACCAAAATGTTAAGTCATGTGTTAAGCATTGTTCATCATATTCAGAATATTTTAATTATGCTGTAGGTCTACGCCAAGGCCAAGTTATGTCCCCATTGTTATTTTCTTTATTTATAGAGGATTTAGAACTATTTTTGCAGAATGAAAAGTATTACTGCTGGAGTGATGAAACTTTATTTAAATATTAATCAACATGTGAACTTGCGCACCTGGGTATTTTGGTGCAGTTTCTTCCGACATCAGCGGAGTTATGGCTTTTTTTTCAGCAAATAATGACATTTTTATGCCTCCACTTTAGAGGGGGGCATATAGATTTGCCCTTGTCCGTCAATCCGTCCGTCCTTCCGTCCGTCCGTCCGTCCGTCGGATGTTTGTGTCGCGCATAACTCAAAACGTATAACTGCTAGAGTGATGAAACTTTATAAGCATATTCATCGGCATTGCGGCTTGTGCACCTGTGTATTTTTGTGCGTTTTTTTCAGCGGAGGTATGGCCTTTTTTTAGCAAAAAAAACATTTTTGGAATTGTGTCGCGTGTAACTCAAAAGTATTATTGCTAGAGTAATAAAACGTTATAAACATATTAATCAGCATTCGAACTTGTGCACCTGGGTATTTTGGTGCAGTTGTTTTTAGACACCAGTGGAGTTGTGGCTCTTTTTTAGCAAAAAATGACAGTTTAGAAATTGTTTAGCACATAAATAGAAAAGTATAACTGCTGGGGTGATGAAACTTTATATACATATTGATCAACATGTGAAATTGTGCGCCTGGGTATTTTGGTGTAGATTTTTCAGACATCAGCGAAGTTATGGCCCTTTTTTAGCAAAAAATGACATTTTGGACTTGTGTCGCGTGTAACTCAATAAGTATTATTGTTAGAGTGATGAAACTTTATAAACATATTAATCAGCATGAGAATTTGTGCACCTTGGTATTTAGGTGCATTTTTTCTTAGGCATCAGTGGAGGTATGGCCCTTTTTTTAGCAAAACAATGACATTTTAGGAATTGTTTAAGCACATAACTGAAAACGTATTACTGCTACAGTGATGAAACTTTATATACGTATTAATCAACATGTTAACTTGTGCACCTGAGTATTTTGGTGCAGTTTTTTTCAGACATCAGCTGAGTTATGGCCCTTTTTTTTAGCAAAAAATGACATTTTTGGACTTTGTCGCGTGTAAATCAAAATGTGTTATTGCTAAAGTGATGAAACTTTACATATATATATTAATCAACATGTGAACTTGTGCACCTGGGTATTTTGGTAAAGTTTTTTCGGACATCAGCGGAGTAATGGCCCTTTTTTTAGCAAAAAATGACATTTTTGGACTTGTGTCGCGCGCAACGCAAAACGTATTACTGGTGGAGTGATGAAACTTTATATAAATATTAATCAGCATGTGAACTTGCGCACCTGGATATTTTGATGCAGTTCTTTCCGACATCAGCGGAGTTATGGCCCTTTGTTTAGCAAATAATGACATTTTTATGCCTCCACTTAAGAGGGGGGGGGGGGGACGGCATATAGATTTGTCCTTGTCCGTCCATCCGTCCGTCCTTCCGTCCTACCGCCGTCCGTCGGATTTTTGTGTCGCGCATAGCTTAAAAAGTATAACTGCTAGAGTGATGAAGCTTTATAAGCATATTATTCGGCATCGCGGCTTGTGCACCTGCGTATTTGGTGCAGGTTTTGTCCGATATCAGCGCAATTATGGCCCTTTTTTAGCAACAAAAATCACATTTTTGGATTTGTGTCGCGTGTAACTCAAATTTATTACTGCTGGAGTGATGAAACTTTATATGAATATTAATCAACATGTGAACTTGCGCACCTGGATATTTTGGTGCAGTTTTTTCCGATATCAGCGGAGTTATAGCCATTTTTTTGCAAATTATGACATTTTTATGCCTCCACTTTAGAGGGGGGCATATAGATTTGCCCTTGTCCGTCCATCCGTCCGTCCGTCCGTCCGGCCGTCGGATGTTTGTGTCGCGCATAACTCAAAACGTATAACTGCTAGAGTGATGAAACTTTATATGCATATTCATCGGCATTGCGGCTTGTGCACCTGGTTATTGTTTGCAGTTTTTTCCGATATGAGCGGAGTTATGGCCCTTTTTTGGCAAAAAAACACATTTTTGGTATTGTGTCGCGTGTAACTCAAAAAGCATTATTGCTAGAGTGGTGTGTGTCGCGTGTAACTCAAAAAGCATTATTGCTAGAGTGGTGAAACTTTATAAACATATTAATCAGCATGTGAACTTGTGCACCTGGGTATTTTGGTGCAGTTTTTTCAGACATCGGTGGAGTTATGGCGATTTTGTGGCAAAAAAAGACATTTTACGACCTGTTTTAGCACATAACTCAAAAAGTATTTCTGCTGCAGTGATGAAACTTTATATACATATTAATCAACACGTGAACGTGTGCACCTGGGTATTTTGGTGCAGTTTTTTTTTACATCAGCGGAGTTATGGTCTTTTTTTAGCAAAAAGGACATTTTTGGACGTGTGTCGCATGTAACTAAAAACGTATTATTGCTAGAGTGCTGGAACTTTATGAACATATTAATCAGTATGTGAACTTGTGCAGCTGGGTATTTTGGTACAGTTTTTTCTGCCATCAGTGGAGTTATGACCCTTTTTTAGCAAAAAAAGACATTTTTGGGATTTGTGTCGCGTGTAACCAAAAAGTATAACTGCTTGACTGATGAAACTGTATATACATATTCATCAGCATGTGAACTTGTGCACCTGGGTATTTTGGTGTATTTTTTCCGACATCAGCAGAGTTTTATAACAACCAGCGGATTGTGGGGGCATCCGTGTCCTACGGACACATGTCTAGTCGTAAAATAATTTTCGTGATTGTGCTTCAACATATGTTTGTGTTTATTACACTGTAGTTCGAATGATATTTTCGAAAACTACTAAATGCACGTCTAGCTACATTCTGGAAAATAAACACCATGTTGTTGTTTAGCTTCACTGTCAACACTAATTAGATATTCGAAACATATCCATGAAACCATCAGCTTATTGTATATCAATATTCTGGTTGATTCCAGATAGTTTATGTCACGAAGGTCATTGTATCGCTGCATGCGTTCTAAGACAATTGCGAACGCCTCATAAAGAATTGCGGTTAATGGTGTATGAATAATAACACTTTGCTAAATGATGTCAGCTATTATAGAACTATCATATTTATGCTCACCACAGTAAATTAACGAGCTGTGATTGCATAATATTTTATTGCAAGTCTTCGAATAAAATAATAAGCACATTCAATAGTTAATAACTATATTATGCGTGTGCCATATTTCTGCATGTTTTGTTAAATGTTTGGTGAAGAAGGAATAATTTTTATGCGCTTCATATACACATTAACAAAATACAAAAGATTGTCTTTCAGAAAATGCGCTGAATCAATGCTTCTGTAAATTATGGAACACACACGCCTTTGCAAGAAATTTAATAGGAATTGGCTTCATGCTGGGATATGTTAACGAAACTGAAATTGCAATTTAACTGTCGTGCCGTCTTTGCAATGTAATTTCGGTTTCCCTTTCCAACATACTGTGAATGACGTAAATCATAAAGACATCGCAGCTCACATTTAGTTTAGTGCATGTATATATAACACACTATTGATGGCATTTTTGGCTTCAACGTTGAAGTTGTCTTTACGTGTTTAGGGTTTATAATGCACATACGTAGAATGGTCACCTATAATCATAAGATTGATGTTTAATGCGGATCAATATCGATAAAGCATAATGTCAGCAGTGTAGACTAAATCCAACTTTTTTAAACTAAGAAAACATAAAATATGAAACTTGTTCCGTATAATAAGATTTCGAAAAAAAAACGATCATCAACTATTATTTTTACATTAAACAACATTTGTGTATCTGCTTCTATTTATTCGTGTATCTCGACAACAGACTAACCGCTTATGTGAAAGACATTTCATGTTAGAAATAAACACTAATTTACTTTTTGATTATACCTAATAACATACTTTACAGTCTCTGTAACTCCATGCTCAATGTTTCTACTCCGATATTATTTCCTAAGAGATTGTATACCAGACGCATATAAGTGCTATATTGTGTATAATAATGATAGTTTTGCACGATATTTATATGATATATTCAATAATGAATTTAGAACAATTCGTAGTAAAAAGCAATACATATCCTGGTAACTGAATACTGTTTAGTGTTTATTATTTCAATGATACAACATATTACATTGAAAATTACCAAACGAGTCATGCGTTATGTTCATTATAGCCAAATTATAGCCAATACATTGTGCATTCATGTGTTTCACTGTCGGGAAACTGTCGGATCGCATTCTGGGGATTCGGGACTCTGTTGGGACTCTGTCGAAACGCTGTCTGGACGCTGTCGAGTCATATTCGATATTATGATCAAAAATTGAATTTCTAGCCCCGAATCTCAGAATGTTGTCCCGACTTTTGACATATTTGTTTTAAAACGATGTCGGTGCAAGAACGGCAGTAAGTCGGAAATGTGTGACTGTGGCTTTATATAGAGAAGTTTATGTTGCGAGGCTTAGAAAAACGGAAGCGCGAGTTATTTTTGCGAGCGCTTCGGATTTTCGAGCCGAGCAAGATAAACTTATCTATATTCAACACTTATTATAGTATTCTATGTATCCCATATTATCTTCTTCCAAAATATATACCAACACATGTATAACAAATTGTAGTATTTATAAATTTTAGTAGTACAACTGCTTTTTATAGTATGCAAAGTTTAGGGATTGTGTTAAAAGGTAGTCCGCAGATTGTAGAAATAAAATAAAAGAAACTATTGCTGTTTACAAGTTTATTTGTATATGCTTATTTTATGTCTATTAAATATTATATAAAGTGATAATTAAACTAATAGAACAATATTAATTCAAATAATAATACATATAAATATACTAACATTAATATAATAATAATAATAATAATAATAATAATATAATACACTAAATTGTTGTTCCGAAAATAAATCTGTACTTATAGAAACAGAACAGTTAATCATTCGCATCCAAGCGCTATATTTTTTGGAGTAATTCGCTGAGCTGGACAAAATATTCAGGCAAATATTTTGACAAAAAATAGCGTCTCGCTGGAAATGATACCCTTGATAAAAAGAGAACTAATCAGAATTAGCATAGTCGTTAACCTGATTTTTTAATGATGTGCATGTTTATTGCTTATAGTTTACAAAATATAAATGGTGTAGATATGTTTAATTGTCTTTAATGTCCTTCAAACTTTGGAACTGTGCTATTATTTGTTTAACATATTCCAAAATCGATATTGTTTCATTTTGTATGTTTAAAAAAATACACAAATAAATAAATTGTCACATTTGGACTCAAATAATCCCCAACAATAATCTCAACACTAAAACTATGTATTTTATTTATTGTGTTATTGCTTTCATTCACCTACTCATTAGTTTAAAACACGTGCCATTTCAGAATGTACGTATGTAGGAAATGCAGAATCATATATGATTTGTGAAAAATATGATACTACAAACGCAGGTAGGCATGTATGCATCTTGATGAAGTAGAATGTAGGAGTTGCGTCATATATCGAGCTACGGATTTGTGGATACTGAATTGGTTTAAGGGCTGTCAGCTGTCTTTTGTTCGTACGACTCCTTCGTCTTGAGTTCGATACTAACTTACCGTTTTATTTTTTCATGTATTTTGTTGCTGTGTTGTTGTTTACAAAAATCCCTTAATGTAGCAAATAATTCATACTTAGTGTATGGTAAACGCCTTGGTACTGCTCATTTATATAACATAATAACAGATACATTGCAGAAGGATGCCACTTATTCGGAGACAGTGTCTGTCAATCACAGGAACTAAAACTACATAATGCAGAATATGAGAACGAATTTCAGATTGTGTAGGCCAAGTTTCACCCAAGGAAAAAATCGTTTCGACGTTTTTGTCCGTTATGACTATCAGTAATTGTAAATCTTTGAAATATGATAAAGAAGCATGAAGGGTAAATATTTCTTCCATATTCCATGCGGGATTTGGATCAGGTTAGTAGCACGTAGATATTTGTTTGCACAAACATGCATATGGCATTGTTACGCACACATATTATTGTATTATTCGGATCATTGAATTTGACTTAGTTAAAGAAATTATTTAAGCATTGGTGTTGAGGATCACGTCGTGTAATGACAAACATAAAATAACGGCAACACAAGTGATGATATAAAGTTTACTACACGATAATCCGTTACAATAACATATAACAGCCTAATATTACGTTTACGTGATTTATAAACGTTTTTAAAGATGTACTTCAATGTAGATTTCATGTTGGAATATAGCATCCTGATGATTGTTCTATTACTCATATAACGTCGTTTGATCATTAAAGTACATGCATATCAAAAATCAGTGCAACCACAAGCACATATTTTGGTACTTATTTATTGTTTCGTTTATCTGGGAAATGGTTCGCGTCGAACGTAATCGATTTATTTCATTCAAGTTGCGGTAGGTATTAAATCATATATCTTTATGCGGCATCACTGCAGTTAACATATATAGGTGGTGTACTTAGTCAAGCCGAAAATGTTCATACAGTTGCGCAGTTATCAATATTAGTGCCATAGTTGATTCAATTTTGAGCCATTATATAGTGTTGAATTCAAACTTGTTTCATGTTTGTTCGAGTGATGGTAAGTATGGCGGCTGTCAGTAAGTTAAACACCTATAACCTTTTTACATTTCCACTATCTGATATGAGTCAACTTAATTGTTGTTTTACGTAAATGTCATTTGTTATTAAGTAGAAATTGCGTTTCAGTCTATTACAATTATTCTAATTGAGATATTGTCTGCCATATTGCAGACTAGAAAAGTGTTTAAAACCTTTCGTTAGTTGTATTTATGTTGTACATTCATCAGTAATAACACTGAACTTCTTGAACATAATCTATTTCTGAAATATTGCGTAGTATTACGTTTTCACGATATGAATTGATTTTCATTACGAGTTGCCCTGTAATTCAGTATTGAGTATAACTAATACATACCATACGACGATATAATTTGGAATCATGCATAGCAATTGTGTGTGTCTGGAATATAATTAGTTATGACATAGCCGTATAACATAGGAGAAACTTAAATCATATTATATTACATTACTATTAAGCATATCATATTATTAACGTCATTAACAATTATTTATTAATGTGTTATGATACGGTATTCAGACGGAAAGGTCTGTGCTTTGGCAGAGATACGCTACAAATAGTAACAGACTGAAGAACTGGTATTTGTGCACTACTCAAATTTATTTAATTTCCATATCTAAAAACTGGTCGACATCTTATACCAAACATTTACAAATCGTTTATGTACTTGTGTAATACAAATTTGTTACTGGGATTATCCTAAACTTTGAATGGGTTCACAATACATGTACTCGTTGTACATGCTATTCATCAAAGACAGTCAGTGTGCCTTTAAAAGGTTAACAACAGGTTAAAAAACAGTCACCTAACTGTAATTACTGAACACAATGTATTATCCAACAATGAAGACAACTCTGATGTGTGCATAATCACATAGTAAATTGTGTTCAAATATGCAGTTTGTTGACGATTGAAATGCATTTTTATTTATTTGTTTTATGTTATAAACTGGGATTTAAAGATAACGAAGGCAATCATTTGCAATTATTTTGGTTTCGTACCAATCTCAGAGAGAAGCCAGTGTTAAAGTGATCACTTGCAGATCTACATGTCTACCATAGTTTACCATGACATCAATATCTACCATGCGTTGTGTATGCACCACACAGTCTGAATGGCAAGCAGCCGTATGTACAAATGGAAACAAAATACAACTGATACGACAGCAATTGCTTTCACTGCTTCGGGATTGCGTCCTGTAACCATCAGATAGAGCATTTGTGAGTCATGCACGTTTGCTTATTGGGAACAACTGATTAAGGAATTGTTTTTTTTTATAAACGAACTAAACCAGTACCATATTGGTTTAGCTCAATACTTAATGATTTTATACTTAAACATACAGTTAAGTCATGATTGATAACCTCAGTTAATATTTCCTTTGAATTTAGGGTTTGCCACAATTAGTTATGGATTTGTTTCACTCCAACTGGAAAATGCACCTAATTGGAATAAGAATAGGTCCTTTTACGGGACACTGTCAACAATAAAAACAAATCACTGTACGAAATGTCTAAAGACTGTTCCACACGTCTTATTTAGAACCAACGAGAAACGACGCGAGGAAATAGAAGTTTAAAATAGATAACTACATTATTTAGCAATTTGTTGTAAATCATATATCATTAGCATCTAATGTCTGTCGCTATACTTTGTGAGGCGATAATCATTTTTGTCAAACGTATAAATAGAGAATTTGATTTTCATGGCATCACCCATCCGGAATAAACCGGAGATAGCTACATATAGTGCTTACATGTATAAGTATGGCGAAATATAGTATGGTCCATGTTGGCTCATGTTGTATGAACAATGTTGAAATCCAGCTGCATTTGCAGATGAGGAGAGAACTTTTATTAGCAGCACAAAGTGCATTATTTAAGTCACTAATTGCCAATACCACATAACGCAATACAAAGAAAAACACAAAATCCACAAGTATAAAATACTGGGACCACCGCCTTGGAACGATATTTGCAAAGCTTTCGGGCGCCCGAACCTCACACTTGGTCCATAATTATTCCTCTTTACTTGTAAATGTAAATTAAGAGTTTCCTCATAGCATCGCAATTTAAATTAAACGATAAGTTAGGTCTCTGATTACGGTGACATTCCCTGATTAACTTTTCTTGAATTTTCGTCAAATCTTCACTAAACGTTTTTGGCTGTCTTGTGTATATATATGTCGCCATGCATAATCTATCATAAATCATAATATAGATGTACTCATAACATATATTGGTTTGGTTCGTTCACTAACTTTACTGCATAGTGAAATTACACATTCTGTGGATACGAGTATTATAAAAAGTTTTCACCGTTTGGTATAATGTCATTTATGACTCGTATGCAAGTCCGAAATGTTTGAATTATGAGTGATGAAGTGTAGATGTATAACGCAGAGCACACCAGAATTGTTAATGATCAACAGAAATAGACCATGTTTCATTTCGATGTTTTCTTTCAAAGTTGGGTTTCGTCTATCCGTATGCAAGATTATATAGACATCGTTTACAGCTTATTGATATCAGCATCTATATACCAGCACAAATAAAACTTACGCGACATTCCTACCAATTAGTGAATGTCATTATTACTTTTACCATATGTATATGTATATACTTAACTAGGATATAACAATACATCAAGTGACAAAAAATTACTATTTAACGTCCATAATTTACCGATTGCGTTTGCTCGTACTCGTTACCTTGTCATTAGCCATTGGGATATAACTGCTCAATGCATCTTAAAATAAATATCAAATAAATTGTACACATGTGTAAGAGCCATGTTATACAGGGGACGTGGATTGCGTATTCAAAGACATGTCGTTATATTTTATCCGTATTAGAACGGTATTTATACCGATAATTATACACGCGCATTATTTTGGATGTTTCATTAAATAATGAAACAATATAGCTCAAATTAAACCAATTTGATTCACACGCATAACATTTTGGCGTGCATCTACTGATTAAAACGTGGAACAGTTCCAGGAACTTGCATGTGGAGTCAACATAATGAACAGTGCTACACGCAAAGAGTCGTCCTTAATCCACCCACGGGAGTTTGAAGACGCAATGAAAGTGAACTCACGGCTGTATATGCCAGACGTACATAGTTTTATGTAGAGCAAATCATACCAACTTTAATAGGTATGATATAACTATATCAGTAAGTTGCTATGCAATACAACTTTGAGCTAATTTTGCTCTCGCCGGTGCGTACAGCTTATAGATTTTAGAGCCAGAACCGAAGCTGGTGCAGTGGCCATGGGGGCCGCCATTACAAACGCGACAGCCAATCAAAATCTTGTTTAGTAAAATGAGCGAAAAGAGAATTTATCGGCGGAAAGAAAATTAAAGAAAATAATCGGATTTTTTGGGGGGACGAAAAAGTTGTAGGGTCGGGGGGCAAAAGTAAAGGGTCGGTCGGGCGACCGGAAACGGGACTCTCTTTTTTGGCATTAGCAGGGTTCACATGAAAAATTGAAAAAAAAATGTTTTTTAAAGCTTTGTGGATACAAAAAGGAATTACAAATGCTTGTAGCTGGATATTAATTGTAAAATGCCGTGGATCGACGATCTCTGTGCAGGTAAAAGTTGCATAGTCGTTCAATTTTGTTTTGTTTTGAAAAAAAAATCGCTGTTCTATATTTAGCACCGCGCGAGGGTGAAATGACAAAATATTAACCTGGGCTATAACTTTTTGTCTATCGACAAAATACACAGAGTATTCACGTGAGGTGTAATAATTATACCCCGCTCGGTGTATATTACTTTCCAACGCCATGACATATTAAAAGTATGCAGAGATGAGTACATGGGAGTTTACAATGTGAAGATGAAGTGAGGTTTAATAAAATAATATGATTTCGCTGCATATCAACAACTGGATGTGATCACAAACTTAACATAAAATGTAAAGAATAAGACCGTGATGTGTAAAGAATAAGATTTCAATTTTCACAACTATAAAGAAATTAGATCTTATTTTTCACAGATGTGAAACATATGATTTGTGAACAATATGGTACTACTATGCGCTTATGTTTCCGGTACATGTAAACAACACACATTATTTAATTAATTTCTTTATTTATTACGTAATATATTACGAAGTAACAAGGGCGTCGGCAATGGGGCGACAGCCATGGGGCGGCCGCCGCCCCTATATTTCAGCAAGTGATCGTTATGTATAAATTCCGCCGCACCTTCTCGGAAATTGGAAAATCGCGCATCCTCTGTTTAAAGTCGGTTGCTGTTCCACATGGTCAATTAAATGACAATCAATCATGCTGGCCCCTAATCTTTGGCAATCAACGGCCCTTGTCTCTTAAATTTCATAAATCATGACACTGATAATGCTTTGTGCAGATTAGCCCTCTATCTTTCTCGCAGAGGCCACTAATTAAGGTAGACGGTAAGTGGTATAAACAATATTCAGAAAACATCTTTTTTCGGCAATTTTAATAGAGGATTTTAAAGCACGCTAATGATAATAATTCTATAATAACTATTACTCAAATCTGAAGTTCGAATTTTGTAACTTACAAACTTATGCTGATATTTCATAGATTGGAAATCTTGTGGATATTTCATATTTGATCATAAAATATTTGTATGTGCATCTGACAGTTCTTGAGATGGTGACCAGTAGAGAAAGATGATTTTATTATATACTAGTAAAAATTAAATTGCACCCATAAATAAATGCGATAAATTATGTTCATGTAGTTATTGTGTCCTAACAACGGTCACTGGAATAGTCTAAATGCGATATTATACTCATTGAAATGCTGAGAAAAAGTCTAAATCTGGAAACTACCCCCCTTGCCTCGCCAACTCAATGTTGAAAAGTTGCCAACGCCACTGAGTAAAGGTGTACGATGCCTAGAGTTGCGTTATAATATGTGCTACAGCATTTCATTGTGGAATCTGAATTTGCATTTATGGGAGACATACATGTACTCATTCATCCCGTGCTGTATACTGTGCTGTTAAAATAAAATATCGGTATTTTTAAAAAATATGATTCATTGTTACGGTGTTCTTTTCGCGGTGTGTTATTTCCTTTCAATGCCAAGAAAGTGGTGCCCTAGCCACGCGTGTGTCATATGTCTTCCTAAAAGCTATGAATATTCAGCAATGAACATCGTTGGCGATTTGCCAAAAAAAAATCAATTAATTGCGACAAGCGATTCCTATTATTTTAGTTGAAAAATCGCTACTGGTACCAATGCTTGTCTTTGTCCATACATGTTCAGAATAAATAATTAGTAATATGTTCATCTAAATTCCATTAAAAAAGCACACGTAAACATACATTACATGGACATAAACATACGCAATTCTCTAAATACGACTCATAAAGAATACATGCAATTGGCACGCACTTAATGGCAATTTATGCCACATTTATCGCAATACGTTGGAAATTAAACTGTAAACATTCACATATTATCATACATTCTTTTTTTATAGTTTGGGTGCTAATTTAATAATATACGCTAGTAACACTAATGGAAATTACTGTTTATCTATAGTTATGTTATTTTATGTGTTTGCTTGTTTTTTTGTTGTTGTTTTTTACTGGTACGTCAGCCGTAGTGGCTGTTCTACACTCGCCTGACCCTATTGCATTTCCCGAGTCTGGGTTATGTAAATTTTATTTTCGTTTTCAGAAAATGCCATGTGTCATTATGTAGATATTACGTTTCGGTCAATCGCAATTATCCTAATTGAGGAAATTGTCTGCCAGATTACATAGCAATAACGAAAATCGACAATGAATATATATAAGATAATGCACAGTTTCCAGTTAATTCAAAATAACATTTTGGTTTGCTTTATGTTCTCTATATACTGCTGATGAAGATGCTGCTGCTGATGCTATAATTATGATGATGATGAAGATGATGCTGAGGATGATTATGATGCTGATGCAGCTTTTAATGGTGACAATGATGCTGTTGCTGCTGCTGATAATGATACCGCAGCTGATGATGGTGACAATGATGCTGTTGCTGTTGCTGATAATGATACCGCTGCTGATGATGGTGACAATAATGCTGTTGCTGCTGCTGATAATGATACCGCCGCTGATGAGGGTGACAACGATGCTGTTGCTGCTGCTGATAATGATACCGCTGCTGATGATGGTGACAATAATGCTGTTGCTGCTGCTGATAATGATACCGCTGCTGATAATGGTGACAATGATGCTGTTGCTGCTGCTGATAATGATACCGCTGCTGATGATGGTGACAATAATGCTGTTGCTGCTGCTGATAATGATACCGCTGCTGATAATGGTGACAATGATGCTGTTGCTGCTGCTGATAATGATACCGCTGCTGATGATGGTGACAATGATGCTGTTGCTGCTGCTGATAATGACACCGCCGCTGATGAGGGTGACAATGATGCTGTTGCTGCTGCTGATAATGATATCGCTGATGATGATGGTGACAATGATGCTCTTGCTGCTGCTGATAATGATACCGCTGCTGATGATGGTGACAATAATGCTGCTGATGCTGATGATGATGCGGATGGTGACAATGATGCTGTTGATGATGCTGATACTTCTGCTGCTGATGCTGCTGATCTGATGACGTTCGTAATGTTGACGGCTGGCGATGGTGGTGATGATGATGATCATAAATAAAATAATTTTTTCTAGTAGTATTGATCGAATCGTTTAAAAAAAACATATATACAATTTTAGCAAAAAAAGTTGCCTTTTTTTATGCGCGGTTCCAGCAGGATTTCAACTCACGTCTACAAAATTGCCCACTTCAATGAAAACTTTCCTCCGCTACACTATAGTTATCAATAGTGCGCATAGCGGTACTTCATGTACATGTCATTCAAAAC
Source organism: Congeria kusceri (assembly GCA_027627225.1). Taxonomy (NCBI): domain Eukaryota; kingdom Metazoa; phylum Mollusca; class Bivalvia; order Myida; family Dreissenidae; genus Congeria; species Congeria kusceri. The sequence continues at coordinate 10,515,706 of CM051033.1, read as the reverse complement.
GGATTTAGAACTACTACTAATTTTCCCGCGCCCGCGATGTGCCACGATTACAATTTCTATTTATTATACAAAACTACGATATAATTCAATTTTTGAAACTATTATACCATTCTAGCCGCCGATACACCCCTTTAAAAAACGGGTTAAAATATAGTTTTGATTGACACAATTGGTTCTAATATTGCCCTAATAGTGAACAGAAATAACGTGTGTGTGAACTCGAAACTCTCCGCTGCATATTTGCAACAAAATCGCATAAAAATCCACACGATACAAACAAGTGAAATACGGTATTCAAGACATTGGGTGTCCTAGTTTCCCGTCAAAGGAATGTTAATCCCTTGCATGATTAATGCATGGAGAAATCCCGGTATTTTAGTAAGTGATTAGGAGTGTTTCAAGTTTGAGGGTCGTCTCATAAATCTATACTAGTATTCAAAATTGAACAAAAAGATTGGTATAGCAAATGGAGAAAATATAGGTAAATTATAAACCAATTGGCGTGGTGTTTCCATGCAAATTTACTTATTGGTGGAAAAAATCTTACCAAGTGATTTTTAGTTCGTAAATGGTTGAATTTATTATATATCGTAAACCTCTAATAATTTTAAACATGTTTCATAGACGGCACTTATAATGACTTGTCCATTTGATGACAGTTAATATAACCGTTAGAAGTACAGTTATTCATGGAAAGCATGAAACATGAGAAAATAAACACAGTGTTTTTAACAATAGAGTGACTTTTGTCTTTAATAAGACGCTAGTCAATGAGCCCAATGAACATCGATTACGAATTGTCATAAAATATTAGGCAACCATTATATGTACTCGATATATTTAACTACATCATAGTTCAGATATATACATATTGTGCGATTTTATTGACCTGGCACTCATTAATCTACGGTAGCGCTCGGCTGTTTTATTTACCGGTATATCGGTTTAATGTTTGTCTAGCGTCTAAAGCAAAGATTTCATAGTCATATAACAAAAAACCCATTAACAAGTGTCAGGAAGAATGGCGCGATGGATAGTGTTTTACACTTTGAATCACAATAAATGTGGTTCGATTCCAGACAAAATCTTTCTTCTTTTTTTTTATTTTCTTTTTCTTCAACATCACTTATTCGCATGACATCTTTCTTTATTTTATCATTGTTACGCGTTTTCACTTTGTTTTATTTTAATTAGTTAATTCACTTTATCTACATAAAAATGCATTCGAAACGGCTCTGTTTCGCTCAAAGTATCGGTGCATATTTATTCTGTGTCAGAGTCGAGGTTGGTGATTAGATTATGTGTCATGACGCCTGCAAACAGATCCATTCAATAAATTAAATTACATGATTTAAAAGTGCCTGTTCCGGGATTTGAAGCTAAAACATCACGCTTACAAACTGTGCATGCTTACCACTGCACTAAAGTATCAACTATAACGGAATACAGATTTAATCGATACATATTCGCGTCTACGTCCTCTATATAAGTTAGTAGCTTAAAATAGATTTACGAAATTAAACGGAATATTCATGAGTGCCAGGTCAATACAATCGCACAATACAGGTAATTACTTTCCATACGACTATTAGTCTAGTACAAATGACAGTCATTGCTAGGTAACGTCACGCTCACAATTGTCACGTTTATTGGCAGCACGATGTCCTTTCGAGTCAATGCGCTTGCCAGCAAAAGGGAAAATATAATAGTTTGCATTAACTCCAAACACGATGAATTGTCCTAGATTTAAACATATAACGTTTTATATGTAAACATTTGTGTTGTCTTTATCATAAAGTTTATCACTTCGTGATTGTAAATTTGTGTAATGCGTTGGCGTCCAATGTTACTGAGATAAAAATATACGGGTCTGTGCAGGGGGAGTTATTTTTTAATTTTTGAAAGCTCTTCTTACGTATCATGAATAGAGGCAACACACACGTATTATACAATGACGTATGACGTACAACTGTATGCTCAGATCATATCTATCATACTCTAGACTATATAGATTGTTCATATGTTTCATTTTATGTTTGAGATGTTAGCATCCAGCTCATAAACAAACGATAATCAGTTGTCGAAAAACACATTTATAATACAATTAATGTTAATGCTGATAACCAACATGTCAACATGAAATAAATCCAAACATACGATATGATTAACTATCTTGTACTTAACAGCCTCCAAATGCATACTAATAAGCGTGTTATTGGTAATTAAAATTGCCATTATTTCGATCAATGTGTTTTTTTTGTAATTACTAGAGTAATATCATGAATTGGGCCAATGAACTATTAAAACAATATATGCGTGGGGTGTGCATGTTGGAAATCAGAAGGTACAGCCGCTGTAAACTGACTCATGTACGATAAGCTTAATAACAGTAAATGTAACTTGAAGTGAACTACTCAAAGCCTTTGAAGTTAATGGCTCATATAAAAACACGGTTAACACGGTTGCATAACTATTATATTATTTCACCACTTTCAAAAGGTTCATTAAACACACTATTTACATGCACTCATATTTCAGACTGTTTTCTGGCACCTGTGTGTGGGTTACCTGTAATTAAGAATAGAGCGCACAGAATTATTTAACTGATTCACTCAGCGTCTTTTGTCAATTTGGTATATAACTCAATGCAATTCTCAATGACTTGGGCGGACCCTAATGGCCATTAATATAACACTGAGACGTATATCAAACTGCAGTTATTCAAGTTTGATTTTTGATCAAACGTTGTTTATTGGCAAATAAATAACGGTTCAAAGCTCAGATGAGAAGATGAAATTTAACTATAAGGGCGTTCTGCGTTTTAGTACGTTCTTGGTAAATATAGTTTGATATACTCTGTTACACTACCTCGAATATGTAATTATCGATTCACACATATGATATATACATATTTCTGCAGGATACCGTGGCACAGTTTAGTAAACGGGGTATACCATTGTTCTCCCAATACCTATACAACATACCCGGGGTATACCATTGTTCTCCCAATACCTATACAACATACCCGGGGTATACCATTGTTCTCCCAATACCTATACAACATACCCGCCACCTTCCGAAAAGTGTTAATAAACACTGTGCGTGCCAAGACGCTGATTCGCCTAGTTTTAAGTCTAATCCTAATTTCA